>JBAPLH010000135.1:1690000-1692500 GCA_037897445.1 Ceriops zippeliana | reverse complement strand
CCCCCCCCCCCCCCCCCCCCCCCCCCCCCCCCCCCCCCCCCCCCCCCCCCCCCCCCCCCCCCCCCCCCCCCCCCCCCCCCCCCCCCCCCCCCCCCCCCCCCCCCCCCCCCCCCCCCCCCCCCCCCCCCCCCCCCCCCCCCCCCCCCCCCCCCCCCCCCCCCCCCCCCCCCCCCCCCCCCCCCCCCCCCCCCCCCCCCCCCCCCCCCCCCCCCCCCCCCCCCCCCCCCCCCCCCCCCCCCCCCCCCCCCCCCCCCCCCCCCCCCCCCCCCCCCCCCCCCCCCCCCCCCCCCCACCCCCCCCCCCCCCCCCCCCCCCCCCCCCCCCCCCCCCCCCCCCCCCCCCCCCCCCCCCCCCTCCCCCCCCCCCCCCCCCCCCCCCCCCCCCCCCCCCCCCCCCCCCCCCCCCCCCCCCCCCCCCCCCCCCCCCCCCCCCCCCCCCCCCCCCCCCCCCCCCCCCCCCCCCCCCCCCCCCCCCCCCCCCCCCCCCCCCCCCCCCCCCCCCCCCCCCCCCCCCCCCCCCCCCCCCCCCCCCCCCCCCCCCCCCCCCCCCCCCCCCCCCCCCCCCCCCCCCCCCCCCCCCCCCCCCCCCCCCCCCCCCCCCCCCCCCCCCCCCCCCCCCCCCCCCCCCCCCCCCCCCCCCCCCCCCCCCCCCCCCCCCCCCCCCCCCCCCCCCCCCCCCCCCCCCCCCCCCCCCCCCCCCCCCCCCCCCCCCCCCCCCCCCCCCCCCCCCCCCCCCCCCCCCCCCCCCCCCCCCCCCCCCCCCCCCCCCCCCCCCCCCCCCCCCCCCCCCCCCCCCCCCCCCCCCCCCCCCCCCCCCCCCCCCCCCCCCCCCCCCCCCCCCCCCCCCCCCCCCCCCCCCCCCCCCCCCCCCCCCCCCCCCCCCCCCCCCCCCCCCCCCCCCCCCCCCCCCCCCCCCCCCCCCCCCCCCCCCCCCCCCCCCCCCCCCCCCCCCCCCCCCCCCCCCCCCCCCCCCCCCCCCCCCCCCCCCCCCCCCCCCCCCCCCCCCCCCCCCCCCCCCCCCCCCCCCCCCCCCCCCCCCCCCCCCCCCCCCCCCCCCCCCCCCCCCCCCCCTCCCCCCCCCCCCCCCCCCCCCCCCCCCCCCCCCCCCCCCCCCCCCCCCCCCCCCCCCCCCCCCCCCCCCCCCCCCCCCCCCCCCCCCCCCCCCCCCCCCCCCCCCCCCCCCCCCCCCCCCCCCCCCCCCCCCCCCCCCCCCCCCCCCCCCCCCCCCCCCCCCCCCCCCCCCCCCCCCCCCCCCCCCCCCCCCCCCCCCCCCCCCCCCCCCCCCCCCCCCCCCCCCCCCCCCCCCCCCCCCCCCCCCCCCCCCCCCCCCCCCCCCCCCCCCCCCCCCCCCCCCCCCCCCCCCCCCCCCCCCCCCCCCCCCCCCCCCCCCCCCCCCCCCCCCCCCCCCCCCCCCCCCCCCCCCCCCCCCCCCCCCCCCCCCCCCCCCCCCCCCCCCCCCCCCCCCCCCCCCCCCCCCCCCCCCCCCCCCCCCCCCCCCCCCCCCCCCCCCCCCCCCCCCCCCCCCCCCCCCCCCCCCCCCCCCCCCCCCCCCCCCCCCCCCCCCCCCCCCCCCCCCCCCCCCCCCCCCCCCCCCCCCCCCCCCCCCCCCCCCCCCCCCCCCCCCCCCCCCCCCCCCCCCCCCCCCCCCCCCCCCCCCCCCCCCCCCCCCCCCCCCCCCCCCCCCCCCCCCCCCCCCCCCCCCCCCCCCCCCCCCCCCCCCCCCCCCCCCCCCCCCCCCCCCCCCCCCCCCCCCCCCCCCCCCCCCCCCCCCCCCCCCCCCCCCCCCCCCCCCCCCCCCCCCCCCCCCCCCCCCCCCCCCCCCCCCCCCCCCCCCCCCCCCCCCCCCCCCCCCCCCCCCCCCCCCCCCCCCCCCCCCCCCCCCCCCCCCCCCCCCCCCCCCCCCCCCCCCCCCCCCCCCCCCCCCCCCCCCCCCCCCCCCCCCCCCCCCCCCCCCCCCCCCCCCCCCCCCCCCCCCCCCCCCCCCCCCCCCCCCCCCCCCCCCCCCCCCCCCCCCCCCCCCCCCCCCCCCCCCCCCCCCCCCCCCCCCCCCCCCCCCCCCCCCCCCCCCCCCCCCCCCCCCCCCCCCCCCCCCCCCACCCCCCCCCCCCCCCCCACCCCCCCCCCCCCCCCCCCCCCCCCCCCCCCCCCCCCCCCCCCCCCCCCCCCCCCCCCCCCCCCCCCCCCCCCCCCCCCCCCCCCCCCCCCCCCCCCCCCCCCCCCCCCCCCCCCCCCCCCCCCCCCCCCCCCCCCCCCCCCCCCCCCCCCCCCCCCCCCCCCCCCCCCCCCCCCCCCCCCCCCCCCCCCCCCCCCCCCCCCCCCCCCCCCCCCCCCCCCCCCCCCCCCCCCCCCCCCCCCCCCCCCCCCCCCCCCCCCCCCCCCCCCCCCCCCCCCCCCCCCCCCCCCCCCCCCCCCCCCCCCCCCCCCCCCCCCCCCCCCCCCCCCCCCCCCCCCCCCCCCCCCCCCCCCCCCCCCCCCCCCCCCCCCCCCCCCCCCCCCCCCCC